>CM048755.1:555689696-555692196 GCA_026315105.1 Locusta migratoria | reverse complement strand
ACATCCATGCCCGAGAGAGGATTCGAACCCCCGACGGGGAACGGCCTCGCACAATTAAGTACAGCGCCTCAACGCGATCGGCCACTCGATACTGTCTTTGTTACACTTCAGTGACAATTTGTCCGCATCGCAAAATATTCTTGTGAAAATACGCATGACTGTGGAACATGCCAAAAAGAGATTCCGACAGGCTGCAGTCCCATTTGAGAACTTAGTAACTGACGAAAGTTGGTGCTTTTCAGAGGAAGGCTACGGTTCAAACCGTATATTCCAAACAAACGTAGCCGTGGGATTAAAATTTCCGTGCTTTGTGTCGTACAGACCAGTTACATTCTGGAATATATTGTCTGCACTGGTACCGCTACTGAATTAGAACCCGGAAATGCTGACTGGGGTAAATCAGGTGATGTCGTTGTCAGTTTGTTGTTACCATACCTCAACAAAAGTCATGGCATTTATTTAGACAATTGGTATTCCAGTCCTGAATTGTTCTTATGGCTCCATGCAAAGTGCACTAATGACATTGGCACAGTGCGTAAAAACAGGAAACATTTACTACCTTTACCTGATAAACTCAAGAAAGGTATACACAACTGAAGTCTGGGGTGGACAATAAGTCCTGGATGCTATCCACTGTAAATTGACCAGAGTTTGCTCAGACAGAAAAAAAGAATTATAAAATGGGAGTAAATAAAGTGAAACACACTTACGTAGTTAGTTACAATTAGTCAGTGCGTGCGATTGATAGGACTAGCATGATATTAAGTCCCTACAGTGCATACGAAAAACGGAAATGGTACAAGAAAGTATTATTTCATTTTACTGACTTGAGTATACTGAATGCAGAAACTATTTTTGAAATGCAGAATAAACAGGAGAAGGCACTAGCGAAATTCCACTTATAACTAATCCGTCAGTTACTGGAGAAGTTTCATTCATAAGTATCTAAAAGCTAGATGCCACGGACACGAAAAAGGACAGCCTTTTTCGACTGGAATAAAAAATAACATTATCCCGGGTTTTTCGGAGAAACGGAGAGAAAGGAGATACCGCAAAGACATTGTGTAGTGTGTACTGCCCATACAAAACGAAAAATGACATGAATCAGGTGCAAAAATATGTAATGTTGCTCTCTGTATGATGCCATGCTTTGAGACATACCACAAACTAAGGAAGTATTAGTTACTTCAGGTACTTTGAAGGTCGAAAGAAAAGAAAATGAAAAAATAAGAAAACAATAAAAGTAATAGAAATAATAAAAATAATAAAAAAAGTTTTTAACTCAGCTAGCGGCAGTCAATGCCTGCGTTAGAAATGAGGATGGGAAAGCACTAAGTCAAACTCTACCACTCCGTGAATATCTGAAAAATAAATCCGCTAGCATAAAGTATGCAGATGCTTATTATCGGATTATTTAGCATAGTGAATAGAAATTACGCTTTAATTTCAAACGATGCAAACGACCTATCAATATTTTTATTTTATTGTTTCCATTTTATTATTACATCATTATTTTTCTTTTTTAATTCTTCATTGTGCTACATGGCACAACATAAATTTCAATAACTGCTTTTTATTTACGATTATAGCTAGAACTGTCGGAGTTTTGCAGGTTTTCCCTACGAACAACTGACTTAAAAACTAAACGTTGCGAAACATACTCGACCGATGTTAATGAAACTTTAATACGTTGTAGTAATATATTTTGGTAACGTACACCTCAAGTTATAGTTTTTTTAAATTACAAATCAAAAAGGTATTTGAATTTACTTAAATATTTTCGTTCTCAGCCGAGGATAATCTTATAACAATGTCGGCCGTTTCGTATCACAAACTGCAACTGCTTTGGCAGAGCAGTGAGACACTGACTTTATAGACAGTGTTACTGGGGGCAGCTGTGTGGTCACCGCAGCGCGTGATTAGCGTGCAGCTGCAGCGGCCGTAGCCCGCAGCGGCCGTGGGGCCGGGTCAGCCGCCGCCGCTCAGGCCCACAGCTGGTCTCGCGCCTTCGCCGGGCGGGAAGCCAGGGCGTTCGTCCCTTTAGCCGCGAAAGGGTTAAACTACTTGAACTAACTTATACTAAGGACAATACACAAACGGGCAGACACACACACACACACACACACAAACACACGAACACATGTACGATGGAGGACTCGAACCTCTGTCACGAGTGGCCACACGATCCGTAAAGTAGAGCTTTAGACCAGATGGCCATTCCCGCGCTTCTATTTATAATTAAACTACTTGACCTAACTTATACTAAGGACAATACACAAACGGGCAGACACACACACACACACACACACACACACACACACACACACACACACACACACACACAAACACACGAACAGATGTACGATGGACGACTCGAACCTCTGTCACGAGTGGCCACATGGTCCGTAAAGTAGTGCTTTAGACCAGATGGCCATTCCCCCGCGTCTATTTATAATTAAACTACTTGAACTAACTTATACTAAGGACAATACACAAACAG
>CM048755.1:555679696-555684696 GCA_026315105.1 Locusta migratoria | reverse complement strand
TCACCGAGAAATGTACGGCAGTGCCCAGCAGATAACAAGATGGAAACCTATAACCCTCCGAATTTTATTGCTTTTTGGCTTGTTCCCTCTTTATGTCAAGCTACAATCATTAGCAGTGAATGAAGATTCCTCAAAAGATTTCTTGCTGCAAATACCAGTATTTTCTGACATAATGGCCAGAGACAGGTACAAGGTGATTCTGCATTTGTTACAATGTTTGTTAAGCTTATGCGACTTAACTGCAGGGTCATCATCCCGCAAACTTACAAAATACTTATAAACTAATTTATACTAAAGACTAAAGACAGCACAAACATCCATGCCCGAGAGAGGATTCGAACCCCCGACGGGGAACGGCCTCGCACAATTAAGTACAGCGCCTCAACGCGATCGGCCACTCGATACTGTCTTTGTTACACTTCAGTGACAATTTGTCCGCATCGCAAAATATTCTTGTGAAAATACGCATGACTGTGGAACATGCCAAAAAGAGATTCCGACAGGCTGCAGTCCCATTTGAGAACTTAGTAACTGACGAAAGTTGGTGCTTTTCAGAGGAAGGCTACGGTTCAAACCGTATATTCCAAACAAACGTAGCCGTGGGATTAAAATTTCCGTGCTTTGTGTCGTACAGACCAGTTACATTCTGGAATATATTGTCTGCACTGGTACCGCTACTGAATTAGAACCCGGAAATGCTGACTGGGGCAAATCAGGTGATGTCGTTGTCAGTTTGTTGTTACCATACCTCAACAAAAGTCATGGCATTTATTTAGACAATTGGTATTCCAGTCCTGAATTGTTCTTATGGCTCCATGCAAAGTGCACTAATGACATTGGCACAGTGCGTAAAAACAGGAAACATTTACTACCTTTACCTGATAAACTCAAGAAAGGTATACACAACTGAAGTCTGGGGTGGACAATAAGTCCTGGATGCTATCCACTGTAAATTGACCAGAGTTTGCTCAGACAGAAAAAAAGAATTATAAAATGGGAGTAAATAAAGTGAAACACACTTACGTAGTTAGTTACAATTAGTCAGTGCGTGCGATTGATAGGACTAGCATGATATTAAGTCCCTACAGTGCATACGAAAAACGGAAATGGTACAAGAAAGTATTATTTCATTTAACTGACTTGAGTATACTGAATGCAGAAACTATTTTTGAAATGCAGAATAAACAGGAGAAGGCACTAGCGAAATTCCACTTATAACTAATCCGTCAGTTACTGGAGAAGTTTCATTCATAAGTATCTAAAAGCTAGATGCCACGGACACGAAAAAGGACAGCCTTTTTCGACTGGAATAAAAAATAACATTATCCCGGGTTTTTCGGAGAAACGGAGAGAAAGGAGATACCGCAAAGACATTGTGTAGTGTGTACTGCCCATACAAAACGAAAAATGACATGAATCAGGTGCAAAAATATGTAATGTTGCTCTCTGTATGATGCCATGCTTTGAGACATACCACAAACTAAGGAAGTATTAGTTACTTCAGGTACTTTGAAGGTCGAAAGAAAAGAAAATGAAAAAATAAGAAAACAATAAAAGTAATAGAAATAATAAAAATAATAAAAAAAGTTTTTAACTCAGCTAGCGGCAGTCAATGCCTGCGTTAGAAATGAGGATGGGAAAGCACTAAGTCAAACTCTACCACTCCGTGAATATCTGAAAAATAAATCCGCTAGCATAAAGTATGCAGATGCTTATTATCGGATTATTTAGCATAGTGAATAGAAATTACGCTTTAATTTCAAACGATGCAAACGACCTATCAATATTTTTATTTTATTGTTTCCATTTTATTATTACATCATTATTTTTCTTGTTTAATTCTTCATTGTGCTACATGGCACAACATAAATTTCAATAACTGCTTTTTATTTACGATTATAGCTAGAACTGTCGGAGTTTTGCAGGTTTTCCCTACGAACAACTGACTTAAAAACTAAACGTTGCGAAACATACTCGACCGATGTTAATGAAACTTTAATACGTTGTAGTAATATATTTTGGTAACGTACACCTCAAGTTATAGTTTTTTTAAATTACAAATCAAAAAGGTATTTGAATTTACTTAAATATTTTCGTTCTCAGCCGAGGATAATCTTATAACAATGTCGGCCGTTTCGTATCACAAACTGCAACTGCTTTGGCAGAGCAGTGAGACACTGACTTTATAGACAGTGTTACTGGGGGCAGCTGTGTGGTCACCGCAGCGCGTGATTAGCGTGCAGCTGCAGCGGCCGTAGCCCACAGCGGCCGTGGCGCGGGTCAGCCGCCGCCGCTCAGGCCCACAGCTGGTCTCGCGCCTTCGCCGGGCGGGAAGCCAGGGCGTTCGTCCCTTTAGCCGCGAAAGGGTTAAACTACTTGAACTAACTTATACTAAGGACAATACACAAACGGGCAGACACACACACACACACACACAAACACACGAACACATGTACGATGGACGACTCGAACCTCTGTCACGAGTGGCCACACGATCCGTAAAGTAGAGCTTTAGACCAGATGGCCATTCCCGCGCTTCTATTTATAATTAAACTACTTGACCTAACTTATACTAAGGACAATACACAAACGGGCAGACACACACACACACACACACACACACACACACACACACACACACACACACACAAACACACGAACACATGTTCGATGGACGACTCGAACCTCTGCCACGAGTGGCCACACGATCCGTAAAGTAGCGCTTTAGACCAGATGGCCATTCTCGCGCGTCTATTTATAATTAAACTACTTGAACTAACTTATACTAAGGACAATACACAAACGGGCAGACACACACACACACACACACACACACACACACACACACACAAACAAACACACGAACACATGTACAATGGACGATTCGAACCTCTGTCACGAGTGGCCACATGGTCCGTAAAGTAGTTCTTTAGACCAGATGGCCATTCCCGCGCATCTATTTATAATTAAACTACTTGAACTAACTTATACTAAGGACAATACACAAACGGGCAGACGCACACACACACACACACACACACACACACACACACACACACACACAAACACACGAACACATGTACGATGGAGGACTCGAATCTCTGACGCGAGTGGCCACACGATCCGTAAAGTAGTGCTCTAGACCAGATGGTCATTCCAGCGCGTCTATATATAATTAAACTACTTCCCCGTGTATTTATGGTTAAACTACTGGAACTAACTTATACTAAAGACAATACACAAACGGGCAGACACACACACACACACACACACACACACACACACACACAAACAAACACACGAACACATGTACGATGGACGACTCGAACCTCTGTCACGAGTGGCCACAAAGTCCGTAAAGTAGTGCTTTAGACCAGATGGTCATTCCCGCGTGTCTATTTATAATTAAACTACTTGATCTAACTTATACTAAGGACAATACACAAACGGGCAGACACACACACACACACACACACACACACAAGCACACGAACACATGTACGATGGAGGACTCGAATCTCTGACGCGAGTGGCCACACGATCCGTAAAGTAGCGCTTTAGACCAGATGGCCATTCCCGCGCGTCTATTTATAATTAAACTACTTCCCCGTCTATTTATGATTAACCCTTTCGCGGCTACGGGCATACATGTATGCCCGGCAGTTCGAAGGCCCAGACGGCTACGGGCGTATATGTACGCCCGGCAGGCAGGAGGCCCAGACGGCTACGGGCGTACATATACGCCCAGCAGGTAGAGCGGTCTGAAGGCTAAGGGCATTCAAATACGCCCGGGGTCTGCGCGCACAATGGAGCGGCGGCGACTCGGTTTTACCCGCGGCTGAACATTCCTGGTGGCACGGCCATTTAGAGGTCTTCTTTGTTATGTCGGTAACCACTACAGTTTTCACTTCCGGGTCTTCCTGCTCATGAGCTCTCCATCGGGCCCGTCCTGTATTTTCTGTTTGGCGAGAGAACAGCGTTTCACTGTACTGTCATTACAATCCTTTCTTTATACGAAGAGCTGGATGTGTATGGGACTAACGGTATTTATTCAACACAACGAAGAACTTCTGCAGAAGATTCCTCTTCTTAAGAAGATGTGTTAAGTGAACTTTCGACATGAAAAAGATTTTATGACTGGTCAAATAATCGTCCTGTGGCGAATCGCCACAATTTCGCGAACACTTTTAGTGGTTTAAATGTAGATTTCTATGAATAAACGACTCATTTAGATTATTTATTTATTTATTGCACTTTATCTCATTAGAATGTGTCTCAGTTATTTATAGATATGAACAAGTATTATACATTTCTCACCGAGAAATGTACGGCAGTGCCCAGCAGATAACAAGATGGAAACCTATAACCCTCCGAATTTTATTGCTTTTTGGCTTGTTCCCTCTTTATGTCAAGCTACAATCATTAGCAGTGAATGAAGATTCCTCAAAAGATTTCTTGCTGCAAATACCAGTATTTTCTGACATAATGGCCAGAGACAGGTACAAGGTGATTCTGCATTTGTTACAATGTTTGTTAAGCTTATGCGACTTAACTGCAGGGTCATCATCCCGCAAACTTACAAAATACTTATAAACTAATTTATACTAAAGACTAAAGACAGCACAAACATCCATGCCCGAGAGAGGATTCGAACCCCCGACGGGGAACGGCCTCGCACAATTAAGTACAGCGCCTCAACGCGATCGGCCACTCGATACTGTCTTTGTTACACTTCAGTGACAATTTGTCCGCATCGCAAAATATTCTTGTGAAAATACGCATGACTGTGGAACATGCCAAAAAGAGATTCCGACAGGCTGCAGTCCCATTTGAGAACTTAGTAACTGACGAAAGTTGGTGCTTTTCAGAGGAAGGCTACGGTTCAAACCGTATATTCCAAACAAACGTAGCCGTGGGATTAAAATTTCCGTGCTTTGTGTCGTACAGACCAGTTACATTCTGGAATATATTGTCTGCACTGGTACCGCTACTGAATTAGA